>OY821787.1:18303073-18347012 GCA_963682175.1 Triglochin maritima
GTAAGAGGGAGATATAGAAGGAGAAGAGGAGAGAGGAGAGAGAAAGGAAAAGAGGGAAGAGAGAAGGAGAATAGGGAAGGAGAGAGGAAACGAGAGAAGAGGAGATAGAGAAGGGTAGAGAGATAGAGAAGGAGAGAGGAGGTAGAGAAGGGAGAGTAGAGAGAGAAGGGAGAGAGGAGAGGGGAAAAGGAGAAGCGAGCGAGAGAAGGAGAGGGAGAGAGTAGAAGACGAGAGAAGGAGAGAGGGATAAGAGGAGAGGGAACGAGTGAGAAGGAGAAGAGAAAGTGGATAAGAGGGAGAACGAGAGAGAATGCGAGATGAGGAGAGAGAGGGAAAGAGAGAGGGGCAAGAGGGAGAGGGCGGAGAGAAGAAGGAGAGGGGGAGAAGAAGTAGACGAAGAGAAGGAGAAGAGGGACGAGGAGGGGAGAGGTAGAGAAGAGAGGAGAGGGAGAAGAAAAGAGAGAGGGGAGGGAGAGAGAAGAGAGACGGAGAGCGAGAATGAGAGATGGTAGAGAAGGCAGAGATGAGAGTGGAGAAAAGAGGATAAGAAGAGTATAGAGAGGAGGAAGAGGGAGATGGGAGGAGAATAGAGTAGAGGAGAGAGGAGGAGAAGGAAGAGAGGATAAAGAAGGGAAAAGGAGAGAAAAGGAGAAGCGGGAGAAGTAGAGGAACAAGGAGAGAGGACAAAGAAGAAGGAAGAGAGAGAGCGAGAGAAGGAGGGAGTGGAGAGGAGGATAAGAGGGAGATAGGGAATGAAGGAGATGAGGGAAGAGGCGGGAGAGAGGGAACGAGAGAGGTAGAGAAGAGAGGGAAGGAGGAGAGAAGAGGAAGAGAGAGAAGGGAGAGAGGGGAAGTAGAGGGGAGAAGAGATAAGGGGAGAAGGAGTGGGATAGAAGGAGAGAGACCGAGAGAGAGGAGGAGAAGGGAAAGAGGAGGAAAGAGAAGGATAGGAAGAGGGGGAGAGGGAAGAAGAAGAAAGAAGGATAGGGAGAGAGGGATAAGAAGGAAGGGAGAGGAGAAGGAGAGGGAATACGAGGGAGGTAGAGATGAGGAGAGGGAGAAGAGGGAAGAGTGGGAGAGAAGGAGAGAGGTAAAGGAGAGAAGAGAGAGGGGTAGAGAGGTAGTGTGATAGATACAGATAGAAGGAAGAGACGGAGAGAGAGAAGGGAGAGGAGAGAGATTGAGAGGGAGAAAAGGAGAAGCGAGGGAAAGGAGAGAAGAAGAAGGAGAGAGTAGAGAGAGATAAAGAGAGAGGTAGGGAGAGAAGAGAGAGAAAGACAGAGAAGGAGAGAGAAAATTAGAAGGGGGAACGATAATGACAATGAGAGAGGAGGGAAGAGGGAGAAGAGGAGAGAAGGAGAGGAGAGGGAGGTAGAGAAGACAAGGAGAAGGGAGAGACAGAGAGAAGGATAGAGACAGAGAATAGAGAAGTGGGATATGGATAGGGAGAGACGAGAGAATAAGGAAGAGGAGAGAGAGGAGGGATAGAAGGGAAGAGAGAGGAGGGAGGAGATGGGAGAGAGTGCGAGAGGAGTAGAAGGAGTGAGTGGGGGGAGAGGTATAAGAAGGAGACGGATAAGAGGGAGATAGAGATGGGGAAAGAGGAGAGGAAAGACAAGAGGAGAGAGAGATGAGAAGAGGGAGAAGGAGAGAGGATAGAGGGAGGTGAACGAGAGGGAGATGACAAGATAAAGAAGGGACGGTGAGAGAAAAAAGGACACTAGAGAGGGAATGAGAGGAGACGGAGGGATAAGAGGAGAAGGAGAGAGAGGGAGAAGGAGAAGAGGGAGGGGACGGGAGGAGACGGAGGACAAGAGGAGAGAGAGGAGAAGTAGAGAGAGCGGAGGAGAGGAAGAGAGGGAGAAGAGGGGGGAGAGAGAAGAAAAAGAAGAAGAAGAAGGAGAGAGGAGGAGAGATTGAACGGGAGAGCGAGAGAATGAAGAAGGGGATAGAGAAGGAAAGGTGGAGAAGAGGGACTAGGGAAGGGAACGAGATAGAGAAGGGAGGGTAGAGATAGAGAATGGGAGAGAGAAGGAGCGAGAGAGAGATAGAGGAGGAGAGACGAAACGAGAGAGGAGGAGAGCGATAAGGAGAAAGAGAAGGGGAGAGGAGGAGAGAAAAGGGGGTGAGTGATAAAACAAAGATGAGGGAAGAGAAGAGGATAGGAGAGAGGAGAAGAGGGAGAAGGGGAGAGGAGAAGGGAGAGAGAGAACGAGAAGAGGAGAAATGAAGGGAAGGAGGAGATAGAGAGAGAAGGTGTTCCCCATCCTTCTCATCTTCCCTCCGCTCCTCTCCTTCCCTTCTCGTTATCCTCTCTCTTCTTCTCCTTCTCCCCCTCTCGCTCCTCTCTTCCTTCCTTCTCTCCATGTAAGGATAACGAGAGAAGGAGAGGGTAAGAGGGAGATATAGAAGGAGAAGAGGAGAGAGGAGAGAGAAAGGAAAAGAGGGAAGAGAGAAGGAGAATAGGGAAGGAGAGAGGAAACGAGAGAAGAGGAGATAGAGAAGGGTAGAGAGATAGAGAAGGAGAGAGGAGGTAGAGAAGGGAGAGTAGAGAGAGAAGGGAGAGAGGAGAGGGGAAAAGGAGAAGCGAGCGAGAGAAGGAGAGGGAGAGAGTAGAAGACGAGAGAAGGAGAGAGGATAAGAGGAGAGGGAACGAGTGAGAAGGAGAAGAGAAAGTGGATAAGAGGGAGAACGAGAGAGAATGCGAGATGAGGAGAGAGAGGGAAAGAGAGAGGGGCAAGAGGGAGAGGGCGGAGAGAAGAAGGAGAGGGGGAGAAGAAGTAGACGAAGAGAAGGAGAAGAGGGACGAGGAGGGGAGAGGTAGAGAAGAGAGGAGAGGGAGAAGAAAAGAGAGAGGGGAGGGAGAGAGAAGAGAGACGGAGAGCGAGAATGAGAGATGGTAGAGAAGGCAGAGATGAGAGTGGAGAAAAGAGGATAAGAAGAGTATAGAGAGGAGGAAGAGGGAGATGGGAGGAGAATAGAGTAGAGGAGAGAGGAGGAGAAGGAAGAGAGGATAAAGAAGGGAAAAGGAGAGAAAAGGAGAAGCGGGAGAAGTAGAGGAACAAGGAGAGAGGACAAAGAAGAAGGAAGAGAGGGAGCGAGAGAAGGAGGGAGTGGAGAGGAGGATAAGAGGGAGATAGGGAATGAAGGAGAAGAGGGAAGAGGCGGGAGAGAGGGAACGAGAGAGGTAGAGAAGAGAGGGAAGGAGGAGAGAAGAGGAAGAGAGAGAAGGGAGAGAGGGGAAGTAGACGGGAGAAGAGATAAGGGGAGAAGGAGTGGGATAGAAGGAGAGAGACCGAGAGAGAGGAGGAGAAGGGAAAGAGGAGGAAAGAGAAGGATAGGAAGAGGGGGAGAGGGAAGAAGAAGAAAGAAGGATAGGGAGAGAGGGATAAGAAGGAAGGGAGAGGAGAAGGAGAGGGAATACGAGGGAGGTAGAGATGAGGAGAGGGAGAAGAGGGAAGAGTGGGAGAGAAGGAGAGAGGTAAAGGAGAGAAGAGAGAGGGGTAGAGAGGTAGTGTGATAGATACAGATAGAAGGAAGAGACGGAGAGATAGAAGGGAGAGGAGAGAGATTGAGAGGGAGAAAAGGAGAAGCGAGGGAAAGGAGAGAAGAAGAAGGAGAGAGTAGAGAGAGATAAAGAGAGAGGGAGGGAGAGAAGAGAGAGAAAGACAGAGAAGGAGAGAGAAAATTAGAAGGGGGAACGATAATGACAATGAGAGAGGAGGGAAGAGGGAGAAGAGGAGAGAAGGAGAGGAGAGGGAGGTAGAGAAGACAAGGAGAAGGGAGAGACAGAGAGAAGGATAGAGACAGAGAATAGAGAAGTGGGATATGGATAGGGAGAGAGGAGAGAATAAGGAAGAGGAGAGAGAGGAGGGATAGAAGGGAAGAGAGAGGAGGGAGGAGATGGGAGAGAGTGCGAGAGGAGTAGAAGGAGTGAGTGGGGGAGAGGTATAAGAAGGAGACGGATAAGAGGGAGATAGAGATGGGGAAAGAGGAGAGGAAAGATAAGAGGAGAGAGAGATGAGAAGAGGGAGAAGGAGAGAGGATAGAGGGAGGTGAACGAGAGGGAGATGACAAGATAAAGAAGGGACGGTGAGAGAAAAAATGACACTAGAGAGGGAATGAGAGGAGACGGAGGGATAAGAGGAGAAGGAGAGAGAGGGAGAAGGAGAAGAGGGAGGGGACGGGAGGAGACGGAGGACAAGTGGAGAGAGAGGAGAAGTAGAGAGAGCGGAGGAGAGGAAGAGAGGGAGAAGAGGGGGGAGAGAGAAGAAAAAGAAGAAGAAGAAGGAGAGAGGAGGAGAGATTGAACGGGAGAGCGAGAGAATGAAGAAGGGGATAGAGAAGGAAAGGTGGAGAAGAGGGACTAGGGAAGGGAACGAGATAGAGAAGGGAGGGTAGAGATAGAGAATGGGAGAGAGAAGGAGCGAGAGAGATAGAGGAGGGGAGACGAAACGAGAGAGGAGGAGAGCGATAAGGAGAAAGAGAAGGGGAGAGGAGGAGAGAAAAGGGGGTGAGTGATAAAACAAAGATGAGGGAAGAGAAGAGGATAGGAGAGAGGAGAAGAGGGAGAAGGGGAGAGGAGAAGGGAGAGAGAGAACGAGAAGAGGAGCAATGAAGGGAAGGAGGAGATAGAGAGAGAAGGTGTTCCCCATCCTTCTCATCTTCCCTCCGCTCCTCTCCTTCCCTTCTCGTTATCCTCTCTCTTCTTCTCCTTCTCCCCCTCTCGCTCCTCTCTTCCTTCCTTCTCTCCATGTAAGGATAACGAGAGAAGGAGAGGGTAAGAGGGAGATATAGAAGGAGAAGAGGAGAGAGGAGAGAGAAAGGAAAAGAGGGAAGAGAGAAGGAGAATAGGGAAGGAGAGAGGAAACGAGAGAAGAGGAGATAGAGAAGGGTAGAGAGATAGAGAAGGAGAGAGGAGGTAGAGAAGGGAGAGTAGAGAGAGAAGGGAGAGAGGAGAGGGGAAAAGGAGAAGCGAGCGAGAGAAGGAGAGGGAGAGAGTAGAAGACGAGAGAAGGAGAGAGGATAAGAGGAGAGGGAACAGTGAGAAGGAGAAGAGAAAGTGGATAAGAGGGAGAACGAGAGAGAATGCGAGATGAGGAGAGAGAGGGAAAGAGAGAGGGGCAAGAGGGAGAGGGCGGAGAGAAGAAGGAGAGGGGGAGAAGAAGTAGACGAAGAGAAGGAGAAGAGGGACGAGGAGGGGAGAGGTAGAGAAGAGAGGAGAGGGAGAAGAAAAGAGAGAGGGGAGGGAGAGAGAAGAGAGACGGAGAGCGAGAATGAGAGATGGTAGAGAAGGCAGATATGAGAGTGGAGAAAAGAGGATAAGAAGAGTATAGAGAGGAGGAAGAGGGAGATGGGAGGAGAATAGAGTAGAGGAAAAGAGGCGTGAGAGAAGGAACCTCTTTCTAGAGAGAGAAGCTCTGGAGAAAAAGGAATCCTAGAGAGAGAAAGTAGAGAGGAGGGTGTACATGGGGGAGCCTCCTCCTTGGCCCCCCTTGGCAGCCACGGCTGCCGGCCGGCAACCCCAGGTCGGTGGCCGGTCCCCCCTCGCCGACTCCGGCGGGATGCCGCCGCCGGACAGCCGGAACTCCGGCGAGCAATGTAGAAATGAAGGACATGAAGAGAAGGAGAAGGAGAAGGAGATGGGAGTCCCTTTGGCAGCCACGGCCGCCGGCCGGCCACCCCTGGTTGCCGGCCGGTCCCCCCTCGCCGGCTCCCACGGGATGGGGCCGCTGGATCGCCGGAGCTCCGGCGAGCAAGGGAGAAATGATGAAAATGAAGGGAAAGAGAAGGAGATGGGAGGGCTTTCGTGGCTTGAGGCCGTGCCTCGACATGCCACGACCTTGGGGGCTGGTGGTGAGGCCGGAGGACTCGCCGGAGCTGAAATTCCAGCAAAGACATGGGCGTCCCTCTTCAACCCCTCCCCTCCCGTAGCCGAGAAGCTTGTTTTCGTGCCACCGGTCATTGAGGGGGCTGAACGGATTGGCCAATACAAAGTGAAGGACCTTGCGCACCATTGGGATTTGGTTTTGGTTGGGTGCATGGTGGGGTTCCGGCCACACATGCCAACGTTAGAGCAACACTTGAAGCGCCTATGGAAGGTTAAGGGAGATTTCTCCATCTTCCGACGACAACATGGCTACTTTCTCATCCGTTTCTCTATGATGGAAGACATGAAGATGCCACTTGAGGGAGGTCCATGGACGGTAAGGGGTGCTCCACTTGTTGTTCAACCATGGTCGTGGACCCTCCACATGAAGCAAGAGAAGGTGTCAAAGCTACCCATTTGGGTGAGGTTGCCGGAGCTTGAGCTGAAGTTTTGGTCGCCGGAACTCATCTCCATCATTGCAAGTGTGCTTGGCCGGCCTATCACCTTGGATGAGGACACTAAGCGTAGACGAAGGTTAGGGTATGCCCGAGTTTGCATTGAGGTAGATGTCGGGTTTGAGTTTCCAAGCATGGTTAAGATGAGAGACGAGGAAGGCAATATAGAGGAGGTTAACGTGCACTATGAGTGGAGGCCGAAATCTTGCCCCAAATGCATGTCCTTTGACCATTCCGGAGAAGCATGTGGGAGGACAAATGGCCGTCGGGAGTGGCGGGAGGTGAGGAAGGAAAATCCGACGAAATCAGCCATGATAGTAGAGAAAAAACGTCCATATGAGGTAGGTAGGGCGGAGGAGGTGAAGAATGGTGCGGGGGAGGAAGAAAAATACGACGAAATGGTGGTTTTGGACCTCGCCGGAGCTGCCGCCGGCCGGACCGTGGGAGGAGGGGGAGAAACGGTCACCTTGGATGAGGAGGAGGAGGAGGCACGTGAGGGCCCATGTGAGGTAGGGGGGACAATTTCTTCCATGGTTGTTGGAGGAAAAGCAAAAGAAGCCAATGAGGAGATGCCACCTCAAAAGGAGATTGGAGGGGTAGCTTTGGCAGCCTTGGCAGCCACTAAGGAGACGCCACGTGGTGGGGGGAAGAAGAAAAAGGCTGATTTGCCCTTTAGGGACCACAATGGGGATAAGAATGGAGGAGAAATTCAAATATGTGGGGACCAAGGGCATGTGTGTGCACAAAAGGACCATGGAAAAGATGGGGACCATGGAGTGCATGGGGACCACGAATTTGAAATGTGGAGGGAAGATGGGTTTTCTTTGGGCTCTATCTTTGAAGGTGAAAACTTATGTGATGGGCCTTCCTATGGGCAAACTCATGGGCTGAAATTGGGGCCAATTGGACCAGTAGGCCCGGTCGTCCAGGTGGAGAAATTGCATGGAGACACCAGGAGGGACAAACCTCGCCTATGCTCCCCGCCACCCTCGGTGGATTTAGATGAGATTTCCCCTCAAGTCGGTTTTCAAGGGGTTCGTGAGGCCGCATTAAAGAAACAACGAGAGAAAATTGGGGAGCAAAGTACACCATTACATGAGGATCTCACACCTAGTGATATTGAGGAGGCAGCGATATTTGGCCTGGATCACGCAGAGTATAAACGCTTGAGGGATAAGTTTGCAAACATGGACACAGATTATGAAGATCCGGACGAGCCATGGAGCTATGGTTCGGGTAATCAAATCGTCAAAGGGTACTTTGATAAAGGCGGAACGAGTCAGAAGAAATCAAGAAAAAAAGAGAAGAGAAGGAAAGGAAAGCACTGAGTGCTTATGTCTACACGTTGTAGGGGTAGGATCTAGGATCTGTTGTTAGATTAGCGCGAGTCGATGTAACATTTAAAATTTCCGCGATACGAACTGCTCAAGCTGGGGCAGTTCCTAGCACTTCATTGTATGCTTTTTTTGCATGTACGTTTATTGAGGCATCAATAAATTTAGCGGCTCTGCCGAGACCGCCCTTTTTATTTTGCAAAAAAAAAATAGAGTAGAGGAGAGAGGAGGAGAAGGAAGAGAGGATAAAGAAGGGAAAAGGAGAGAAAAGGAGAAGCGGGAGAAGTAGAGGAACAAGGAGAGAGGACAAAGAAGAAGGAAGAGAGAGAGCGAGAGAAGGAGGGAGTGGAGAGGAGGATAAGAGGGAGATAGGGAATGAAGGAGAAGAGGGAAGAGGCGGGAGAGAGGGAACGAGAGAGGTAGAGAAGAGAGGGAAGGAGGAGAGAAGAGGAAGAGAGAGAAGGGAGAGAGGGGAAGTAGAGGGGAGAGGGAGAAGAGATAAGGGGAGAACGAGTGGGATAGAAGGAGAGAGACCGAGAGAGAGGAGGAGAAGGGAAAGAGGAGGAAAGAGAAGGATAGGAAGAGGGGGAGAGGGAAGAAGAAGAAAGAAGGATAGGGAGAGAGGGATAAGAAGGAAGGGAGAGGAGAAGGAGAGGGAATACGAGGGAAGAGTGGGAGAGAAGGAGAGAGGTAAAGGAGAGAAGAGAGAGGGGTAGAGAGGTAGTGTGATAGATACAGATAGAAGGAAGAGACGGAGAGAGAGAAGGGAGAGGAGAGAGATTGAGAGGGAGAAAAGGAGAAGCGAGGGAAAGGAGAGAAGAAGAAGGAGAGAGTAGAGAGAGATAAAGAGAGAGGGAGGGAGAGAAGAGAGAGAAAGACAGAGAAGGAGAGAGAAAATTAGAAGGGGGAACGATAATGACAATGAGAGAGGAGAGAGGAGGGAAGAGGGAGAAGAGGAGAGAAGGAGAGGAGAGGGAGGTAGAGAAGACAAGGACAAGGGAGAGACAGAGAGAAGGATAGAGACAGAGAATAGAGAAGCGGGATATGGATAGGGAGAGAGGAGAGAATAAGGAAGAGGAGAGAGAGGAGGGATAGAAGGGAAGAGAGAGGAGGGAGGAGATGGGAGAGAGTGCGAGAGGAGTAGAAGGAGTGAGTGGGGGAGAGGTATAAGAAGGAGACGGATAAGAGGGAGATAGAGATGGGGAAAGAGGAGAGGAAAGATAAGAGGAGAGAGAGATGAGAAGAGGGAGAAGGAGAGAGGATAGAGGGAGGTGAACGAGAGGGAGATGACAAGATAAAGAAGGGACGGTGAGAGAAAAAAGGACACTAGAGAGGGAATGAGAGGAGACGGAGGGATAAGAGGAGAAGGAGAGAGAGGGAGAAGGAGAAGAGGGAGGGGACGGGAGGAGACGGAGGACAAGAGGAGAGAGAGGAGAAGTAGAGAGAGCGGAGGAGAGGAAGAGAGGGAGAAGAGGGGGGAGAGAGAAGAAAAAGAAGAAGAAGAAGGAGAGAGGAGGAGAGATTGAACGGGAGAGCGAGAGAATGAAGAAGGGGATAGAGAAGGAAAGGTGGAGAAGAGGGACTAGGGAAGGGAACGAGATAGAGAAGGGAGGGTAGAGATAGAGAATGGGAGAGAGAAGGAGCGAGAGAGAGATAGAGGAGGAGAGACGAAACGAGAGAGGAGGAGAGCGATAAGGAGAAAGAGAAGGGGAGAGGAGGAGAGAAAAGGGGGTGAGTGATAAAACAAAGATGAGGGAAGAGAAGAGGATAGGAGAGAGGAGAAGAGGGAGAAGGGGAGAGGAGAAGGGAGAGAGAGAACGAGAAGAGGAGCAATGAAGGGAAGGAGGAGATAGAGAGAGAAGGTGTTCCCCATCCTTCTCATCTTCCCTCCGCTCCTCTCCTTCCCTTCTCGTTATCCTCTCTCTTCTTCTCCTTCTCCCCCTCTCGCTCCTCTCTTCCTTCCTTCTCTCCATGTAAGGATAACGAGAGAAGGAGAGGGTAAGAGGGAGATATAGAAGGAGAAGAGGAGAGAGGAGAGAGAAAGGAAAAGAGGGAAGAGAGAAGGAGAATAGGGAAGGAGAGAGGAAACGAGAGAAGAGGAGATAGAGAAGGGTAGAGAGATAGAGAAGGAGAGAGGAGGTAGAGAAGGGAGAGTAGAGAGAGAAGGGAGAGAGGAGAGGGGAAAAGGAGAAGCGAGCGAGAGAAGGAGAGGGAGAGAGTAGAAGACGAGAGAAGGAGAGAGGATAAGAGGAGAGGGAACAGTGAGAAGGAGAAGAGAAAGTGGATAAGAGGGAGAACGAGAGAGAATGCGAGATGAGGAGAGAGAGGGAAAGAGAGAGGGGCAAGAGGGAGAGGGCGGAGAGAAGAAGGAGAGGGGGAGAAGAAGTAGACGAAGAGAAGGAGAAGAGGGACGAGGAGGGGAGAGGTAGAGAAGAGAGGAGAGGGAGAAGAAAAGAGAGAGGGGAGGGAGAGAGAAGAGAGACAGAGAGCGAGAATGAGAGATGGTAGAGAAGGCAGAGATGAGAGTGGAGAAAAGAGGATAAGAAGAGTATAGAGAGGAGGAAGAGGGAGATGGGAGGAGAATAGAGTAGAGGAGAGAGGAGGAGAAGGAAGAGAGGATAAAGAAGGGAAAAGGAGAGAAAAGGAGAAGCGGGAGAAGTAGAGGAACAAGGAGAGAGGACAAAGAAGAAGGAAGAGAGAGAGCGAGAGAAGGAGGGAGTGGAGAGGAGGATAAGAGGGAGATAGGGAATGAAGGAGAAGAGGGAAGAGGCGGGAGAGAGGGAACGAGAGAGGTAGAGAAGAGAGGGAAGGAGGAGAGAAGAGGAAGAGAGAGAAGGGAGAGAGGGGAAGTAGAGGGGAGAAGAGATAAGGGGAGAAGGAGTGGGATAGAAGGAGAGAGACCGAGAGAGAGGAGCAGAAGGGAAAGAGGAGGAAAGAGAAGGATAGGAAGAGGGGGAGAGGGAAGAAGAAGAAAGAAGGATAGGGAGAGAGGGATAAGAAGGAAGGGAGAGGAGAAGGAGTGGGAATACGAGGGAAGAGTGGGAGAGAAGGAGAGAGGTAAAGGAGAGAAGAGAGAGGGGTAGAGAGGTAGTGTGATAGATACAGATAGAAGGAAGAGACGGAGAGAGAGAAGGGAGAGGAGAGAGATTGAGAGGGAGAAAAGGAGAAGCGAGGGAAAGGAGAGAAGAAGAAGGAGAGAGTAGAGAGAGATAAAGAGAGAGGGAGGGAGAGAAGAGAGAGAAAGACAGAGAAGGAGAGAGAAAATTAGAAGGGGGAACGATAATGACAATGAGAGAGGAGAGAGGAGGGAAGAGGGAGAAGAGGAGAGAAGGAGAGGAGAGGGAGGTAGAGAAGACAAGGAGAAGGGAGAGACAGAGAGAAGGATAGAGACAGAGAATAGAGAAGCGGGATATGGATAGGGAGAGAGGAGAGAATAAGGAAGAGGAGAGAGAGGAGGGATAGAAGGGAAGAGAGATGAGGGAGGAGATGGGAGAGAGTGCGAGAGGAGTAGAAGGAGTGAGTGGGGGAGAGGTATAAGAAGGAGACGGATAAGAGGGAGATAGAGATGGGGAAAGAGGAGAGGAAAGATAAGAGGAGAGAGAGATGAGAAGAGGGAGAAGGAGAGAGGATAGAGGGAGGTGAACGAGAGGGAGATGACAAGATAAAGAAGGGACGGTGAGAGAAAAAATGACACTAGAGAGGGAATGAGAGGAGACGGAGGGATAAGAGGAGAAGGAGAGAGAGGGAGAAGGAGAAGAGGGAGGGGACGGGAGGAGACGGAGGACAAGAGGAGAGAGAGGAGAAGTAGAGAGAGCGGAGGAGAGGAAGAGAGGGAGAAGAGGGGGGAGAGAGAAGAAAAAGAAGAAGAAGAAGGAGAGAGGAGGAGAGATTGAACGGGAGAGCGAGAGAATGAAGAAGGGGATAGAGAAGGAAAGGTGGAGAAGAGGGACTAGGGAAGGGAACGAGATAGAGAAGGGAGGGTAGAGATAGAGAATGGGAGAGAGAAGGAGCGAGAGAGATAGAGGAGGAGAGACGAAACGAGAGAGGAGGAGAGCGATAAGGAGAAAGAGAAGGGGAGAGGAGGAGAGAAAAGGGGGTGAGTGATAAAACAAAGATGAGGGAAGAGAAGAGGATAGGAGAGAGGAGAAGAGGGAGAAGGGGAGAGGAGAAGGGAGAGAGAGAACGAGAAGAGGAGCAATGAAGGGAAGGAGGAGATAGAGAGAGAAGGTGTTCCCCATCCTTCTCATCTTCCCTCCGCTCCTCTCCTTCCCTTCTCGTTATCCTCTCTCTTCTTCTCCTTCTCCCCCTCTCGCTCCTCTCTTCCTTCCTTCTCTCCATGTAAGGATAACGAGAGAAGGAGAGGGTAAGAGGGAGATATAGAAGGAGAAGAGGAGAGAGGAGAGAGAAAGGAAAAGAGGGAAGAGAGAAGGAGAATAGGGAAGGAGAGAGGAAACGAGAGAAGAGGAGATAGAGAAGGGTAGAGAGATAGAGAAGGAGAGAGGAGGTAGAGAAGGGAGAGTAGAGAGAGAAGGGAGAGAGGAGAGGGGAAAAGGAGAAGCGAGCGAGAGAAGGAGAGGGAGAGAGTAGAAGACGAGAGAAGGAGAGAGGATAAGAGGAGAGGGAACAGTGAGAAGGAGAAGAGAAAGTGGATAAGAGGGAGAACGAGAGAGAATGCGAGATGAGGAGAGAGAGGGAAAGAGAGAGGGGCAAGAGGGAGAGGGCGGAGAGAAGAAGGAGAGGGGGAGAAGAAGTAGACGAAGAGAAGGAGAAGAGGGACGAGGAGGGGAGAGGTAGAGAAGAGAGGAGAGGGAGAAGAAAAGAGAGAGGGGAGGGAGAGAGAAGAGAGACGGAGAGCGAGAATGAGAGATGGTAGAGAAGGCAGATATGAGAGTGGAGAAAAGAGGATAAGAAGAGTATAGAGAGGAGGAAGAGGGAGATGGGAGGAGAATAGAGTAGAGGAAAAGAGGCGTGAGAGAAGGAACCTCTTTCTAGAGAGAGAAGCTCTGGAGAAAAAGGAATCCTAGAGAGAGAAAGTAGAGAGGAGGGTGTACATGGGGGAGCCTCCTCCTTGGCCCCCCTTGGCAGCCACGGCTGCCGGCCGGCAACCCCAGGTCGGTGGCCGGTCCCCCCTCGCCGACTCCGGCGGGATGCCGCCGCCGGACAGCCGGAACTCCGGCGAGCAATGTAGAAATGAAGGACATGAAGAGAAGGAGAAGGAGAAGGAGATGGGAGTCCCTTTGGCAGCCACGGCCGCCGGCCGGCCACCCCTGGTTGCCGGCCGGTCCCCCCTCGCCGGCTCCCACGGGATGGGGCCGCTGGATCGCCGGAGCTCCGGCGAGCAAGGGAGAAATGATGAAAATGAAGGGAAAGAGAAGGAGATGGGAGGGCTTTCGTGGCTTGAGGCCGTGCCTCGACATGCCACGACCTTGGGGGCTGGTGGTGAGGCCGGAGGACTCGCCGGAGCTGAAATTCCAGCAAAGACATGGGCGTCCCTCTTCAACCCCTCCCCTCCCGTAGCCGAGAAGCTTGTTTTCGTGCCACCGGTCATTGAGGGGGCTGAACGGATTGGCCAATACAAAGTGAAGGACCTTGCGCACCATTGGGATTTGGTTTTGGTTGGGTGCATGGTGGGGTTCCGGCCACACATGCCAACGTTAGAGCAACACTTGAAGCGCCTATGGAAGGTTAAGGGAGATTTCTCCATCTTCCGACGACAACATGGCTACTTTCTCATCCGTTTCTCTATGATGGAAGACATGAAGATGCCACTTGAGGGAGGTCCATGGACGGTAAGGGGTGCTCCACTTGTTGTTCAACCATGGTCGTGGACCCTCCACATGAAGCAAGAGAAGGTGTCAAAGCTACCCATTTGGGTGAGGTTGCCGGAGCTTGAGCTGAAGTTTTGGTCGCCGGAACTCATCTCCATCATTGCAAGTGTGCTTGGCCGGCCTATCACCTTGGATGAGGACACTAAGCGTAGACGAAGGTTAGGGTATGCCCGAGTTTGCATTGAGGTAGATGTCGGGTTTGAGTTTCCAAGCATGGTTAAGATGAGAGACGAGGAAGGCAATATAGAGGAGGTTAACGTGCACTATGAGTGGAGGCCGAAATCTTGCCCCAAATGCATGTCCTTTGACCATTCCGGAGAAGCATGTGGGAGGACAAATGGCCGTCGGGAGTGGCGGGAGGTGAGGAAGGAAAATCCGACGAAATCAGCCATGATAGTAGAGAAAAAACGTCCATATGAGGTAGGTAGGGCGGAGGAGGTGAAGAATGGTGCGGGGGAGGAAGAAAAATACGACGAAATGGTGGTTTTGGACCTCGCCGGAGCTGCCGCCGGCCGGACCGTGGGAGGAGGGGGAGAAACGGTCACCTTGGATGAGGAGGAGGAGGAGGCACGTGAGGGCCCATGTGAGGTAGGGGGGACAATTTCTTCCATGGTTGTTGGAGGAAAAGCAAAAGAAGCCAATGAGGAGATGCCACCTCAAAAGGAGATTGGAGGGGTAGCTTTGGCAGCCTTGGCAGCCACTAAGGAGACGCCACGTGGTGGGGGGAAGAAGAAAAAGGCTGATTTGCCCTTTAGGGACCACAATGGGGATAAGAATGGAGGAGAAATTCAAATATGTGGGGACCAAGGGCATGTGTGTGCACAAAAGGACCATGGAAAAGATGGGGACCATGGAGTGCATGGGGACCACGAATTTGAAATGTGGAGGGAAGATGGGTTTTCTTTGGGCTCTATCTTTGAAGGTGAAAACTTATGTGATGGGCCTTCCTATGGGCAAACTCATGGGCTGAAATTGGGGCCAATTGGACCAGTAGGCCCGGTCGTCCAGGTGGAGAAATTGCATGGAGACACCAGGAGGGACAAACCTCGCCTATGCTCCCCGCCACCCTCGGTGGATTTAGATGAGATTTCCCCTCAAGTCGGTTTTCAAGGGGTTCGTGAGGCCGCATTAAAGAAACAACGAGAGAAAATTGGGGAGCAAAGTACACCATTACATGAGGATCTCACACCTAGTGATATTGAGGAGGCAGCGATATTTGGCCTGGATCACGCAGAGTATAAACGCTTGAGGGATAAGTTTGCAAACATGGACACAGATTATGAAGATCCGGACGAGCCATGGAGCTATGGTTCGGGTAATCAAATCGTCAAAGGGTACTTTGATAAAGGCGGAACGAGTCAGAAGAAATCAAGAAAAAAAGAGAAGAGAAGGAAAGGAAAGCACTGAGTGCTTATGTCTACACGTTGTAGGGGTAGGATCTAGGATCTGTTGTTAGATTAGCGCGAGTCGATGTAACATTTAAAACTTCCGCGATACGAACTGCTCAAGCTGGGGCAGTTCCTAGCACTTCATTGTATGCTTTTTTTGCATGTACGTTTATTGAGGCATCAATAAATTTAGCGGCTCTGCCGAGACCGCCCTTTTTATTTTGCAAAAAAAAAATAGAGTAGAGGAGAGAGGAGGAGAAGGAAGAGAGGATAAAGAAGGGAAAAGGAGAGAAAAGGAGAAGCGGGAGAAGTAGAGGAACAAGGAGAGAGGACAAAGAAGAAGGAAGAGAGAGAGCGAGAGAAGGAGGGAGTGGAGAGGAGGATAAGAGGGAGATAGGGAATGAAGGAGAAGAGGGAAGAGGCGGGAGAGAGGGAACGAGAGAGGTAGAGAAGAGAGGGAAGGAGGAGAGAAGAGGAAGAGAGAGAAGGGAGAGAGGGGAAGTAGAGGGGAGAGGGAGAAGAGATAAGGGGAGAACGAGTGGGATAGAAGGAGAGAGACCGAGAGAGAGGAGGAGAAGGGAAAGAGGAGGAAAGAGAAGGATAGGAAGAGGGGGAGAGGGAAGAAGAAGAAAGAAGGATAGGGAGAGAGGGATAAGAAGGAAGGGAGAGGAGAAGGAGAGGGAATACGAGGGAAGAGTGGGAGAGAAGGAGAGAGGTAAAGGAGAGAAGAGAGAGGGGTAGAGAGGTAGTGTGATAGATACAGATAGAAGGAAGAGACGGAGAGAGAGAAGGGAGAGGAGAGAGATTGAGAGGGAGAAAAGGAGAAGCGAGGGAAAGGAGAGAAGAAGAAGGAGAGAGTAGAGAGAGATAAAGAGAGAGGGAGGGAGAGAAGAGAGAGAAAGACAGAGAAGGAGAGAGAAAATTAGAAGGGGGAACGATAATGACAATGAGAGAGGAGAGAGGAGGGAAGAGGGAGAAGAGGAGAGAAGTAGAGGAGAGGGAGGTAGAGAAGACAAGGACAAGGGAGAGACAGAGAGAAGGATAGAGACAGAGAATAGAGAAGCGGGATATGGATAGGGAGAGAGGAGAGAATAAGGAAGAGGAGAGAGAGGAGGGATAGAAGGGAAGAGAGAGGAGGGAGGAGATGGGAGAGAGTGCGAGAGGAGTAGAAGGAGTGAGTGGGGGAGAGGTATAAGAAGGAGACGGATAAGAGGGAGATAGAGATGGGGAAAGAGGAGAGGAAAGATAAGAGGAGAGAGAGATGAGAAGAGGGAGAAGGAGAGAGGATAGAGGGAGGTGAACGAGAGGGAGATGACAAGATAAAGAAGGGACGGTGAGAGAAAAAAGGACACTAGAGAGGGAATGAGAGGAGACGGAGGGATAAGAGGAGAAGGAGAGAGAGGGAGAAGGAGAAGAGGGAGGGGACGGGAGGAGACGGAGGACAAGAGGAGAGAGAGGAGAAGTAGAGAGAGCGGAGGAGAGGAAGAGAGGGAGAAGAGGGGGGAGAGAGAAGAAAAAGAAGAAGAAGAAGGAGAGAGGAGGAGAGATTGAACGGGAGAGCGAGAGAATGAAGAAGGGGATAGAGAAGGAAAGGTGGAGAAGAGGGACTAGGGAAGGGAACGAGATAGAGAAGGGAGGGTAGAGATAGAGAATGGGAGAGAGAAGGAGCGAGAGAGAGATAGAGGAGGAGAGACGAAACGAGAGAGGAGGAGAGCGATAAGGAGAAAGAGAAGGGGAGAGGAGGAGAGAAAAGGGGGTGAGTGATAAAACAAAGATGAGGGAAGAGAAGAGGATAGGAGAGAGGAGAAGAGGGAGAAGGGGAGAGGAGAAGGGAGAGAGAGAACGAGAAGAGGAGCAATGAAGGGAAGGAGGAGATAGAGAGAGAAGGTGTTCCCCATCCTTCTCATCTTCCCTCCGCTCCTCTCCTTCCCTTCTCGTTATCCTCTCTCTTCTTCTCCTTCTCCCCCTCTCGCTCCTCTCTTCCTTCCTTCTCTCCATGTAAGGATAACGAGAGAAGGAGAGGGTAAGAGGGAGATATAGAAGGAGAAGAGGAGAGAGGAGAGAGAAAGGAAAAGAAGGAAGAGAGAAGGAGAATAGGGAAGGAGAGAGGAAACGAGAGAAGAGGAGATAGAGAAGGGTAGAGAGATAGAGAAGGAGAGAGGAGGTAGAGAAGGGAGAGTAGAGAGAGAAGGGAGAGAGGAGAGGGGAAAAGGAGAAGCGAGCGAGAGAAGGAGAGGGAGAGAGTAGAAGACGAGAGAAGGAGAGAGGATAAGAGGAGAGGGAACGAGTGAGAAGGAGAAGAGAAAGTGGATAAGAGGGAGAACGAGAGAGAATGCGAGATGAGGAGAGAGAGGGAAAGAGAGAGGGGCAAGAGGGAGAGGGGGGAGAGAAGAAGGAGAGGGGGAGAAGAAGTAGACGAAGAGAAGGAGAAGAGGGACGAGGAGGGGAGAGGTAGAGAAGAGAGGAGAGGGAGAAGAAAAGAGAGAGGGGAGGGAGAGAGAAGAGAGACGGAGAGCGAGATTGAGAGATGGTAGAGAAGGCAGAGATGAGAGTGGAGAAAAGAGGATAAGAAGAGTATAGAGAGGAGGAAGAGGGAGATGGGAGGAGAATAGAGTAGAGGAGAGAGGAGGAGAAGGAAGAGAGGATAAAGAAGGGAAAAGGAGAGAAAAGGAGAAGCGGGAGAAGTAGAGGAACAAGGAGAGAGGACAAAGAAGAAGGAAGAGAGAGAGCGAGAGAAGGAGGGAGTGGAGAGGAGGATAAGAGGGAGATAGGGAATGAAGGAGAAGAGGGAAGAGGCGGGAGAGAGGGAACGAGAGAGGTAGAGAAGAGAGGGAAGGAGGAGAGAAGAGGAAGAGAGAGAAGGGAGAGAGGGGAAGTAGAGGGGAGAGGGAGAAGAGATAAGGGGAGAAGGAGTGGGATAGAAGGAGAGAGACCGAGAGAGAGGAGGAGAAGGGAAAGAGGAGGATAGGAAGAGGGGGAGAGGGAAGAAGAAGAAAGAAGGATAGGGAGAGAGGGATAAGAAGGAAGGGAGAGGAGAAGGAGAGGGAATACGAGGGAGGTAGAGATGAGGAGAGGGAGAAGAGGGAAGAGTGGGAGAGAAGGAGAGAGGTAAAGGAGAGAAGAGAGAGGGGTAGACAGGTAGTGTGATAGATACAGATAGAAGGAAGAGACGGAGAGAGAGAAGGGAGAGGAGAGAGATTGAGAGGGAGAAAAGGAGAAGCGAGGGAAAGGAGAGAAGAAGAAGGAGAGAGTGGAGAGAGATAAAGAGAGAGGGAGGGAGAGAAGAGAGAGAAAGACAGAGAAGGAGAGAGAAAATTAGAAGGGGGAACGATAATGACAATGAGAGAGGAGAGAGGAGGGAAGAGGGAGAAGAGGAGAGAAGGAGAGGAGAGGGAGGTAGAGAAGACAAGGAGAAGGGAGAGACAGAGAGAAGGATAGAGACAGAGAATAGAGAAGCGGGATATGGATAGGGAGAGAGGAGAGAATAAGGAAGAGGAGAGAGAGGAGGGATAGAAGGGAAGAGAGAGGAGGGAGGAGATGGGAGAGAGTGCGAGAGGAGTAGAAGGAGTGAGTGGGGGAGAGGTATAAGAAGGAGACGGATAAGAGAGAGATAGAGATGGGGAAAGAGGAGAGGAAAGATAAGAGGAGAGAGAGATGAGAAGAGGGAGAAGGAGAGAGGATAGAGGGAGGTGAACGAGAGGGAGATGACAAGATAAAGAAGGGACGGTGAGAGAAAAAAGGACACTAGAGAGGGAATGAGAGGAGACGGAGGGATAAGAGGAGAAGGAGAGAGAGGGAGAAGGAGAAGAGGGAGGGGACGGGAGGAGACGGAGGACAAGAGGAGAGAGAGGAGAAGTAGAGAGGGCGGAGGAGAGGAAGAGAGGGAGAAGAGGGGGGGGGGAGAGAGAAGAAAAAGAAGAAGAAGAAGGAGAGAGGAGGAGAGATTGAACGGGAGAGCGAGAGAATGAAGAAGGGGATAGAGAAGGAAAGGTGGAGAAGAGGGACTAGGGAGGGGAACGAGATAGAGAAGGGAGGGTAGAGATAGAGAATGGGAGAGAGAAGGAGCGAGAGAGAGATAGAGGAGGAGAGACGAAACGAGAGAGGAGGAGAGCGATAAGGAGAAAGAGAAGGGGAGAGGAGGAGAGAAAAGGGGGTGAGTGATAAAACAAAGATGAGGGAAGAGAAGAGGATAGGAGAGAGGAGAAGAGGGAGAAGGGGAGAGGAGAAGGGAGAGAGAGAACGAGAAGAGGAGCAATGAAGGGAAGGAGGAGATAGAGAGAGAAGGTGTTCCCCATCCTTCTCATCTTCCCTCCGCTCCTCTCCTTCCCTTCTCGTTATCCTCTCTCTTCTTCTCCTTCTCCCCCTCTCGCTCCTCTCTTCCTTCCTTCTCTCCATGTAAGGATAACGAGAGAAGGAGAGGGTAAGAGGGAGATATAGAAGGAGAAGAGGGAAGAGGAGAGAGAAAGGAAAAGAGGGAAGAGAGAAGGAGAATAGAGAAGGAGAGAGGAAACGAGAGAAGAGGAGATAGAGAAGGGTAGAGAGATAGAGAAGGAGAGAGGAGGTAGAGAAGGGAGAGTAGAGAGAGAAGGGAGAGAGGAGAGGGGAAAAGGAGAAGCGAGCGAGAGAAGGAGAGGGAGAGAGTAGAAGAAGAGAGGAGAGAGGATAAGAGGAGAGGGAACGAGTGAGAAGGAGAAGAGAAAGTGGATAAGAGGGAGAATGAGAGAGAATGCGAGATGAGGAGAGAGAGGGAAAGAGAGAGGGGCAAGAGGGAGAGGGCGGAGAGAAGAAGGAGAGGGGGAGAAGAAGTAGACGAAGAGAAGGAGAAGAGGGACGAGGAGGGGAGAGGTAGAGAAGAGAGGAGAGGGAGAAGAAAAGAGAGAGGGGAGGGAGAGAGAAGAGAGACGGAGAGCAAGAATGAGAGATGGTAGAGAAGGCAGAGATGAGAGTGGAGAAAAGAGGATAAGAAGAGTATAGAGAGGAGGAAGAGGGAGATGGGAGGAGAATAGAGCAGAGGAGAGAGGAGGAGAAGGAAGAGAGGATAAAGAAGGGAAAAGGAGAAGCGGGAGAAGTAGAGGAACAAGGAGAGAGGACAAAGAAGAAGGAAGAGAGAGAGCGAGAGAAGGAGGGAGTGGAGAGGAGGATAAGAGGGAGATAGGGAATGAAGGAGAAGAGGGAAGAGGCGGGAACGAGAGAGGTAGAGAAGAGAGGGAATGAGGAGAGAAGAGGAAGAGAGAGAAGGGAGAGAGGGGAAGTAGAGGGGAGAGGGAGAAGAGATAAGGGGAGAAGGAGTGGGATAGAAGGAGAGAGACCGAGAGAGAGGAGGAGAAGGGAAAGAGGAGGATAGAGAAGGATAGGAAGAGGGGGAGAGGGAAGAAGAAGAAAGAAGGATAGGGAGAGAGGGATAAGAAGGAAGGGAGAGGAGAAGGAGAGGGAATACGAGAGAGGTAGAGATGAGGAGAGGGAGAAGAGGGAAGAGTGGGAGAGAAGGAGAGAGGTAAAGGAGAGAAGAGAGAGGGGTAGAGAGGTAGTGTGATAGATACAGATAGAAGGAAGAGACGGAGAGAGAGAAGGGAGAGGAGAGAGATTGAGAGGGAGAAAAGGAGAAGCGAGGGAAAGGAGAGAAGAAGAAGGAGAGAGTGGAGAGAGATAAAGAGAGAGGGAGGGAGGGAAGAGAGAGAAAGACAGAGAAGGAGAGAGAAAATTAGAAGGGGGAACGATAATGACAATGAGAGAGGAGAGAGGAGGGAAGAGGGAGAAGAGGAGAGAAGGAGAGGAGAGGGAGGTAGAGAAGACAAGGAGAAGGGAGAGACAGAGAGAAGGATAGAGTTAGAGAAGAGAGAAGCGGGATATGGATAGGGAGAGAGGAGAGAATAAGGAAGAGGAGAGAGAGGACGGATAGAAGGGAAGAGAGAGGAGGGAGGAGATGGGAGAGAGTGCGAGAGGAGTAGAAGGAGTGAGTGGGGGAGAGGTATAAGAAGGAGACGGATAAGAGGGAGATAGAGATGGGGAAAGAGGAGAGGAAAGATAAGAGGAGAGAGAGATGAGAAGAGGGAGAAGGAGAGAGGATAGAGGGAGGTGAACGAGAGGGAGATGACAAGATAAAGAAGGGACGGTGAGAGAAAATAGGACACTAGAGAGGGAATGAGAGGAGACGGAGGGATAAGAGGAGAAGGAGAGAGAGGGAGAAGGAGAAGAGGGAGGGGACGGGAGGAGACGGAGGACAAGAGGAGAGAGAGGAGAAGTAGAGAGGGTGGAGGAGAGGAAGAGAGGGAGAAGAGGGGGGGAGAGAGAAGAAAAAGAAGAAGAAGGAGAGAGGAGGAGAGATTGAACGGGAGAGCGAGAGAATGAAGAAGGGGATAGAGAAGGAAAGGTGGAGAAGAGGGACTAGGGAAGGGAACGAGATAGAGAAGGGAGGGTAGAGATAGAGAATGGGAGAGAGAAGGAGCGAGAGAGAGATAGAGGAGGAGAGACGAAACGAGAGAGGAGGAGAGCGATAAGGAGAAAGAGAAGGGGAGAGGAGGAGAGAAAAGGGGGTGAGTGATAAAACAAAGATGAGGGAAGAGAAGAGGATAGGAGAGAGGAGAAGAGGGAGAAGGGGAGAGGAGAAGGGAGAGAGAGAACGAGAAGAGGAGCAATGAAGGGAAGGAGGAGATAGAGAGAGAAGGTGTTCCCCATCCTTCTCATCTTCCCTCCGCTCCTCTCCTTCCCTTCTCGTTATCCTCTCTCTTCTTCTCCTTCTCCCCCTCTCGCTCCTCTATTCCTTCCTTCTCTCCATGTAAGGATAACGAGAGAAGGAGAGGGTAAGAGGGAGATATAGAAGGAGAAGAGGGAAGAGGAGAGAGAAAGGAAAAGAGGGAAGAGAGAAGGAGAATAGGGAAGGAGAGAGGAAACGAGAGAAGAGGAGATAGAGAAGGGTAGAGAGATAGAGAAGGAGAGAGGAGGTAGAGAAGGGAGAGTAGAGAGAGAAGGGAGAGAGGAGAGGGGAAAAGGAGAAGCGAGCGAGAGAAGGAGAGGGAGAAGTAGAAGAAGAGAGAAGGAGAGAGGATAAGAGGAGAGGGAACGAGTGAGAAGGAGAAGAGAAAGTGGATAAGAGGGAGAACGAGAGAGAATGCGAGATGAGGAGAGAGAGGGAAAGAGAGAGGGGCAAGAGGGAGAGGGCGGAGAGAAGAAGGAGAGGGGGAGAAGAAGTAGACGAAGAGAAGGAGAAGAGGGACGAGGAGGGGAGAGGTAGAGAAGAGAGGAGAGGGAGAAGAAAAGAGAGAGGGGAGGGAGAGAGAAGAGAGACGGAGAGCGAGAATGAGAGATGGTAGAGAAGGCAGAGATGAGAGTGGAGAAAAGAGGATAAGAAGAGTATAGAGAGGAGAAAGAGGGAGATGGGAGGAGAATAGAGCAGAGGAGAGAGGAGGAGAAGGAAGAGAGGATAAAGAAGGGAAAAGGAGAGAAAAGGAGAAGCGGGAGAAGTAGAGGAACAAGGAGAGAGGACAAAGAAGAAGGAAGAGAGAGAGCGAGAGAAGGAGGGAGTGGAGAGGAGGATAAGAGGGAGATAGGGAATGAAGGAGAAGAGGGAAGAGGCGGGAACGAGAGAGGTAGAGAAGAGAGGGAATGAGGAGAGAAGAGGAAGAGAGAGAAGGGAGAGAGGGGAAGTAGAGGGGAGAGGGAGAAGACATAAGGGGAGAAGGAGTGGGATAGAAGGAGAGAGACCGAGAGAGAGGAGGAGAAGGGAAAGAGGAGGATAGAGAAGGATAGGAAGAGGGGGAGAGGGAAGAAGAAGAAAGAAGGATAGGGAGAGAGGGATAAGAAGGAAGGGAGAGGAGAAGGAGAGGGAATACGAGGGAGGTAGAGATGAGGAGAGGGAGAAGAGGGAAGAGTGGGAGAGAAGGAGAGAGGTAAAGGAGAGAAGAGAGAGGGGTAGAGAGGTAGTGTGATAGATACAGATAGAAGGAAGAGACGGAGAGAGAGAAGGGAGAGGAGAGAGATTGAGAGGGAGAAAAGGAGAAGCGAGGGAAAGGAGAGAAGAAGAAGGAGAGAGTGGAGAGAGATAAAGAGAGAGGGAGGGAGAGAAGAGAGAGAAAGACAGAGAAGGAGAGAGAAAATTAGAAGGGGGAACGATAATGACAATGAGAGAGGAGAGAGGAGGGAAGAGGGAGAAGAGGAGAGAAGGAGAGGAGAGGGAGGTAGAGAAGACAAGGAGAAGGGAGAGACAGAGAGAAGGATAGAGACAGAGAATAGAGAAGCGGGATATGGATAGGGAGAGAGGAGAGAATAAGGAAGAGGAGAGAGAGGAGGGATAGAAGGGAAGAGAGAGGAGGGAGGAGATGGGAGAGAGTGCGAGAGGAGTAGAAGGAGTGAGTGGGGGAGAGGTATAAGAAGGAGACGGATAAGAGGGAGATAGAGATGGGGAAAGAGGAGAGGAAAGATAAGAGGAGAGAGAGATGAGAAGAGGGAGAAGGAGAGAGGATAGAGGGAGGTGAACGAGAGGGAGATGACAAGATAAAGAAGGGACGGTGAGAGAAAAAAGGACACTAGAGAGGGAATGAGAGGAGACGGAGGGATAAGAGGAGAAGGAGAGAGAGGGAGAAGGAGAAGAGGGAGGGGACGGGAGGAGACGGAGGACAAGAGGAGAGAGAGGAGAAGTAGAGAGGGCGGAGGAGAGGAAGAGAGGGAGAAGAGGGGGGGGGAGAGAGAAGAAAAAGAAGAAGAAGAAGGAGAGAGGAGGAGAGATTGAACGGGAGAGCGAGAGAATGAAGAAGGGGATAGAGAAGGAAAGGTGGAGAAGAGGGACTAGGGAAGGGAACGAGATAGAGAAGGGAGGGTAGAGATAGAGAATGGGAGAGAGAAGGAGCGAGAGAGAGATAGAGGAGGAGAGACGAAACGAGAGAGGAGGAGAGCGATAAGGAGAAAGAGAAGGGGAGAGGAGGAGAGAAAAGGGGGTGAGTGATAAAACAAAGATGAGGGAAGAGAAGAGGATAGGAGAGAGGAGAAGAGGGAGAAGGGGAGAGGAGAAGGGAGAGAGAGAACGAGAAGAGGAGCAATGAAGGGAAGGAGGAGATAGAGAGAGAAGGTGTTCCCCATCCTTCTCATCTTCCCTCCGCTCCTCTCCTTCCCTTCTCGTTATCCTCTCTCTTCTTCTCCTTCTCCCCCTCTCGCTCCTCTATTCCTTCCTTCTCTCCATGTAAGGATAACGAGAGAAGGAGAGGGTAAGAGGGAGATATAGAAGGAGAAGAGGGAAGAGGAGAGAGAAAGGAAAAGAGGGAAGAGAGAAGGAGAATAGGGAAGGAGAGAGGAAACGAGAGAAGAGGAGATAGAGAAGGGTAGAGAGATAGAGAAGGAGAGAGGAGGTAGAGAAGGGAGAGTAGAGAGAGAAGGGAGAGAGGAGAGGGGAAAAGGAGAAGCGAGCGAGAGAAGGAGAGGGAGAAGTAGAAGAAGAGAGAAGGAGAGAGGATAAGAGGAGAGGGAACGAGTGAGAAGGAGAAGAGAAAGTGGATAAGAGGGAGAACGAGAGAGAATGCGAGATGAGGAGAGAGAGGGAAAGAGAGAGGGGCAAGAGGGAGAGGGCGGAGAGAAGAAGGAGAGGGGGAGAAGAAGTAGACGAAGAGAAGGAGAAGAGGGACGAGGAGGGGAGAGGTAGAGAAGAGAGGAGAGGGAGAAGAAAAGAGAGAGGGGAGGGAGAGAGAAGAGAGACGGAGAGCGAGAATGAGAGATGGTAGAGAAGGCAGAGATGAGAGTGGAGAAAAGAGGATAAGAAGAGTATAGAGAGGAGGAGAATAGAGTAGAGGTGAGAGGAGGAGAAGGAAGAGAGGATAAAGAAGGGAAAAGGAGAAGCGAGAGAAGTAGAGGAACAAGGAGAGAGGACAAAGAAGAAGGAAGAGAGAGAGCGAGAGAAGGAGGGAGTGGAGAGGAGGATAAGAGGGAGATAGGGAATGAAGGAGAAGAGGGAAGAGGCGGGAGAGAGGGAACGAGAGAGGTAGAGAAGAGAGGGAAGGAGGAGAGAAGAGGAAGAGAGAGAAGGGAGAGAGGGGATGTAGAGGGGAGAGGGAGAAGAGATAAGGGGAGAAGGAGTGGGATAGAAGGAGAGACACCGAGAGAGAGGAGGAGAAGGGAAAGAGGAGGATAGAGAAGGATAGGAAGAGGGGGAGAGAGAAGAAGAAGAAAGAAGGATAAGGAGAGAGGGATAAGAAGGAAGGGAGAGGAGAAGGAGAGGGATACTTGCAAGAAGAAGAAGAAAGAAGGATAAGGAGAGAGGGATACTTGCAAAAAGTGTGGAGATTATCCGGTGGCTTGGAGGTGACAAGCCGGCAAGGTGGTTTTCTTTTATTTCGCTTTACTTTGGAAGAAGACCGCACATACGTCCTCGAGCATGGGCCATGGTTTGTGCGAGGGACGGCGTTAGTGGTGCAACGGTGGTCACCGGATATGGTCATGGAAAGAGCTCAAATTTCGTCGATGCCTATTTGGGTGCACATGCCAGATTTAGACTTAAGATTTTGGTCACCAAGAATCTTAAGCACCATCACTAGTGTTCTTGGGCGTCCACTCTACATGGATGACAATACGGCGTCCGGAAGGAGATTGGCATTTGCGAGAGTTTTTGTGGAGGTGCCGTGTTCTTTTGAGTATCCACAAACCATACTTGTGCAAATAGAAGGAGGTGAAGCAGTGGATGTGAAGCTAGAATACGAGTGGAAGCCAAGCTATTGTGGGACGTGCAAGGAGTTTGGGCATGCTCTAGAAAAGTGTCCAAGGAGGCCACATGAAAGGATCATCGAAAAAGTGAGGAGGAAGGAATGGGTGAAGGTGGGAAAGGGTGGAAAAGAGGTGAGTTCGATGCTAGATGATGAACAACGGATGGAAGAGGAGGATGCACTTGAAAAAATGGAAGAAACGCATGAAGAAATGGAGGTCGTGGAGATCGCCGGAGGGACGCCGGCGAGCGCCGGAGGGGCTGCCGGAGAGGAGGACGGAGGAGGTCAGACCACCGGAGGTCAAGCCATAGATGCTTTGCTAGGGGGACAAAAAGATAAAGTGGGGAGACAAAAGCAAAAGCAAAAAGCTAGTCCAAAAAGCAATAAAGTGTGCTCTAATGAGGAGCCAATCATGAGGGAGGATTTTGAAATAGAGGAGGAGGTACAAACACCTTTGGGCAGTAAAGGAACAAAGGAAATCGTGACACATGGCCAAGGGGAAGCAAAAAATGGAGCAAATCAAAAGATGACTAGTGAAACAAAAGTGGGTGGAGCAAAAGACATGGAAGAGGAAATGGGAGGGAAATGTGCATGCATGGGAGGGAACGTGGATGAGTCTAGTGTTCCTGGTCATAACTCATGTGGATTCGAAGATGAAGGGCAACATGAAGTGGAAGTGTGGGAAGACCCAAAAAAGGTGGCTCGGGAAGAGAAGGGGAGTCCGAGCACTATCCTAACTCGTGTGGGAAATGTGGAGAATGGTAGATTTGGAGCTCTTGTTGGATTAGGGGAGGTAGGGCAATCCGAAGATGGGGAGGGCATGGGAGGGAGAAGGAAGGTATCAAAGCGAGTGTCTCCACCACCTTCGGTGGACATGGAGTCTATATCCCCTCAACCCGAGGTGTTCAAGGCCATTCGTGATAAGGCGTTGGTGCAACAAAAAGCAACACGTGGTGGGAAGGGATCTCGGTCCCCAACTCCGAAACCATGAAGGTTCTCATGTGGAATGTGCGGGGCGCAAACCTCCCCGGCCGCGCACACATGATTCAGGGAAAAATAAATGAGGCAAAGGCGGATGTGGTTTGTCTCGTGGAGCACAAGGTGAAGATGAAGAAATTGGCTCGTTTTCGGAGAGCTATTTGGGGCAATAATCAATGGGCTTCAAATAATATTATTGTGGACTCGGGAAGGATTCTTGTTATGTGGGATGATAGAAGTGTGGACCTTAGGGTCACGTGGGAGACTCAACAATTGATACAACTCGAAGGGAAGGAGATTCGAAATGGGAAATCGGTGGTGCTCACGATGGTGTATGGTGACAATGGGCATGTGAAGAGGCGCTCACTTTGGGAAGATTTGGAACGAGCGGCACCTCCGGACTCAATGCCTTCGTTGATAGGTGGGGATTTCAATTGTATTAGGAAAGTGAGCGAAAAGAGAGGGGGGTCGGGACCAAACTTGGTGGCAATGGAGGAATTTAATGCATGCATCGATCGACTTCAACTCTTGGAGGTACCTTCGACGGGAGGTGAATTCACATGGACGAACTCATCTCGAGGTGATGCGTGCATTGAAACAAGAATTGATAGGTTTCTTATGTCCCATAAGTGGTTGGCTGATTTCCCGGAATCATTCTACGTTGTTGGTCACAAGGAGCTTAGTGACCACTCACCACTTGTCATGACTAGCGAGAAGAGGAATGATGGGAAAGCGCGGATGTTTAGATTTGCTAATTTTTGGGCCGATCATGAGGAGTACGGGGAGATAGTTCGGGAAGCTTGGTCAACGTTAGTTGATGGCACACCCATGTTCCGAGTGATAGCAAAACTGAATATAGTAAAAGAGGCACTTAAGAAATGGAGTAGCGAGAAGTTTGGAAATGTGGAACAAAAGGTGGGAGAGGCAAAAATACTACTTGAAGAAGAAACACGGCGTAAACGTCAAACAAGCCCGGATGATGAGGAATTGGAACTCCTTGAAACACGTTGCAAAGAGGACTAAACAAGGTATTGGTTACGGAAGAATCGATCTTGAGGCAAAAATCGAGGGTTAAGTGGCTACGGGAAGGGGACCAGAATTCTAGATTCTTCCATGCAACCCTTAGAGTGAGGAGAGCCACCAATCATGTGAGGAGAGTGAGAGAAGGGGATGTGAGTTTCGAAAATGAGGAGGATATTCGTGAGGCGTTTAGGCGTCGTTACTCTAACTTGTTTTCTAATGGCTTTCAGGTACAACCTATGGATGAACATCTTCATCTACCACGACTAGAGGAGGTGGAAGCAAATGCCCTCACCCGCCCCTTAACTATGGAGGAATTAGAAGTGGTTGTGTTGCATGCAAATGTAGACAAGGCTCCGGGTCCCGACGGGTTCAATGCCAAGTTCTTCAAGGCATCATGGGCATGGTTAAAGAAGGACGTATTCAAGGCGGTGGATTCGTTTATGCGAAGTGGGAAGTTGCTAGCCCAAGAAAACTACACATCAATAACACTCATTCCGAAGAAAGCAACACCGAACATGGTGGATGATTATAGACCCATCTCTCTTTGCAACATGATATACCGGTACATCTCAAAGGTCTTGGCAAATCGGGTAAAGAAGGTACTCCCCAAACTAGTAGGTGAAACACAAAGTGCTTTTGTGAGTGGCCGGAGGATTAGCGATAACATCTTGCTTGCACATGAAATATGTCACAATATGCACTTGGGACGAGGAAGAGGGCGTATGTGTCTCAAGTTGGACTTGCGGAAGGCATATGATTCCGTGGCTTGGGATTTTCTTGAGGAAGTGCTCGATAGGTTTGGTTTCCCGACGAAACGGAGGAAGTGGATAAGGGCATGCATTCGGGCTTCTTTTGTAGTGATGGTGAATGGTGCAAACTCGAGGTCATTCCGAGCAACAAATGGACTACGTCAAGGTGATCCACTAGCCCCTTATCTATTTGTGCTATGTATGGAAGTGCTTAGTGCTATGATTCGCCGAGAGGTGGACTTGGGAACGGTTGAACCGGCTAGGTGCGGGGATATCCCGGTGTCCCACCTTCTCTTCGCCGATGACGTGATGGTGTTCGCTTCAGCCACAAAGGAGAACGCCCAAGCTATAAAACGACTCCTTATGAGGTTCTCGGCATGCTCGGGCCTACATTTGAATAATACTAAGAGCCAAGTCTTTATAGGAGGGGATGCACCTCACGGGCAATGGATATGTGAGCACTTGGGGATGGCACGAGTTGGTTTCCCGGTCGTGTACTTGGGGCTGCCCCTCTTCTCCTCACGGATGGGGAGGCAACATTGTTTGGAGTTGGTAGAAAAGGTGAAGGCGCGATTGAGCTCGTGGAAGCAAAATTTCTTGTCTATGGCGGGCCGTGTGGAACTAGTCCGGAGTGTCCTCATGTCACTAAGCATATATTGGATTTCAGCCTTCTTGGTGCCGAGGAAGGTCTTGAAGGAGGTTGAGAGCATCATGTGTCATTTTGTGTGGGGGGGAGAGAAAAAATGGGTGGCCGTGGCTTGGAGAGACATTTGTACACCAAAGAAGGAGGGTGGCTTGGGCTTACGGCAGTTGGAGGATTGGAACGATGTGGGAATGTTACGGCTGCTATGGCGCGTGGTGGAAGGTGGTGAATCCCTTTGGGTACGATGCGTTAGAAGAAAATATATGCATAACCGTAACATTTGGCTTACACGGCCGCCATCATCATGTTCTTGGGATTGGAGAGGCATCTTGAAAGTCCGGGAAAAGGCTAGGGAGAGGATCCAATACCAAGTTGGGGATGGAAACGAAATCCGGTTCTTTACGGACCCTTGGTGCGGCATGCCGATATTGTGTAGACCGGGAGGAGATAGACTACAATATGACATGGGAGTTCCAAGGGATACACTGGTGTCACACTTCATTCGGGACGGGGCATGGTGCCTACCATTCCCAAGGTCCACCGAGATGGAGGTTTTGTGGCCACAAATCTTGAGTATAAATATTGGAGGAGGGCGGGACAAGCCATTTCGTGTAGGAGCAACAACGGAAAGTTTTACTATGAAGGAGGCATGGTCGTGGGTTACCCATAGAAAGGAAGAGGTGGGATGGGCTCGGATAGTATGGCACAAATATCATGTGCCCAAACATGCGCTTACCACGTGGAGAGCAATGCGTGGGAGGTTGACAACCAAGATCTTAATGCGGCAACAGGGAGCAACACATGATGCCACTTGCGTATTATGTGACGACGGTGTGGAGGACATGGAGCACCTCTTTTGGATGTGTAAGTTCACACGTGATGTATGGTCCCAAGTGCGTAGCACCTTGAAGATAGGCACAAGCATACAAGACACAATGGGAGAGGAGGTTCACGGATTACAAGAAATCCGAGGAGGTGAAGTGTGGAGGATACTCCTAAGAGTGGCGTTTAGTGCGGTTGTGCACGAATGTTGGCAAGAGAGAAATCGACGAATATTCGAATATGAGAAGCGTAGACCGATGGATGTGGTTGGTCTAGTCAAGGAAGCGGTGCACATCGTTGGGGCGAATATCAAAGACATAAGAGAGGATCTCGACGGTTTGAATGAGTTTGAGAGAGAATGGACGTAACCAAGAGTGACATGTAATAGAGTTACATATAGTAAAGAGTGACATGTAAGAGAGTTAGATGCCAAGAGGGGCGAGACTTGTGATGGGCCGGGTTTGCATGTTGCATACCCCGCGAACTTAAACTCAAAGGTTTGTAGGATGTAAAAATTTACATACTTAATTGAATTTAGAGGCTATGCCTCCCTTTTGCTTTGCAAAAAAAAGAGGAGAAGGAGAGGGAATACGAGGGAGGTAGAGATGAGGAGAGGGAGAAGAGGGAAGAGTGGGAGAGAAGGAGAGAGGTAAAGGAGAGAGGAGAGAGGGGTAGAGAGGTAGTGTGATAAATACAGATAGAAGGAAGAGACGGAGAGAGAGAGAAGGGAGAGGAGAGAGATTGAGAGGGAGAAAAGGAGAAGCGAGAGAAAGGAGAGAAGAAGAAGGAGAGAGTAGAGAGAGATAAAGAGAGAGGGAGGGAGAGAAGAGAGAGAAAGACAGAGAAGGAGAGAGAAAATTAGAAGGGGGAAGGATAATGACAATGAGAGAGGAGAGAGGAGGGAAGAGGAAGAAGAGGAGTGAAGGAGAGGAGAGGGAGGTAGAGAAGACAAGGAGAAGGGAGAGACAGAGAGAAGGATAGAGACAGAGAAGAGAGAAGCGGGATATGGATAGGGAGAGAGGTTTCTCCTAAGAATGGTTTATTCTTAGCAATATCAATTGCCCAAGAATTATCTAATGGACTAATATCAGAAAATTGTTTTTCTTCTATTGATCCTATTTCTGAGAATACGTCTTCTAACTCGATATACTCAGATTTCTTATAGTCAATACTGTGATGACTATTGGTCAAAGCATAAGCTACAAGGTAGGTTATACTAAAGACTTTGTCTCCAGAATTCATTAAGTTTTCTCTTTCGAATTGGTAAACGAACGCGAGTACTTGATCTAAATTCTTAGTATTTATACTAAACCCGAATTTAGGATAAACTGAAAACATGAATTTTTGGTAAGCTAAATTTCCTCTAGCTGCACCTAAAATACAATCTCTTCGATCGTTGATTCTGTTGTCTATTAAGGCCATCTTAATAGGTGAATCAATTCCTTCTTGAAATTCAGATTTCAAAAGGATTTTTATGGCTCCTAAGTGAACTACACTAATTGTGGATCTTATCTTAGGGTCAATTTTCTGTAGGTTTTTGCTAACTTCTTCCTTAGTAATAAGGGGTAAGAAAACAGAACCTTTGGTGTCTTTAATGTCTACATGCATTTCCTTTGTGGTGACATAGTAAAAGACATTATTTTTCTTTTTCAGAATATTTAACATAGGGATCTGCATCGGTATGTTAAAGACTTTTTCTTTCTTTAAATCAAGTTTTGATTTCCTAATTTTGGAAAGAGTTTCTTGCTTTATTAAAAAGCTGCTTGAACATCCTTTTTCATTTTCAGAAAATTCGATTTCAAAGTTATTTTCATCAAGAGTTTCTTGAGGATGTTCTTTGTTATTTAAATTATTCATTTAAACAAACATAGCTCTGATACAAGGGTACGGAACGAAACGTGCGGTCGGACACTTAAAGTTCATTACGTTTTAAGTGTAGTCTGACTGACTTGCTAAGGCTTATGGAAATAAGACTTATTTTACTTTGTTCAGATTCCAAATGATTCTGATTATTAATAGGATTAAAAGGTCCTAAATTTCTAGTCATTTGTAAAGAAAATGATCAAATTATTATTTTTGAAAAACTGTTTTAAGACTATAGGGTACTTTGTAAGGTGAAGTAAAGTGCATACCTGCCTTTCTGTAAGGTGATTATGATGGAATAGAACCTGTATTTGTTCTTCTTGCTTCAGCCTTCCTGCCAATGTTCAATCCAAGCGTTCCCAAAAACGGCCTCCTGCCTCACTAGGTACTAGCCTCCAGGACTATTCAGAACCAGACATTCAAGCTTCGACTTAAGATTAAACTTACTATTTTATTCCATGTATAAGCAGATTACAGAGGACCTGGTATGGGTCCTTACAACACTCCTTACATTCCCCTATATGGGAACTACTCACACATATTAAGAGAGATGGAGGGAGAGAAAATGGGGTTTGTTTTTCGATGCCCCTTACAAATGAGAACTTGCTAATTTATACTACATTTCAAGAGTCCTTCATGCGTCATTGCTTACGCATTGGTTCATTAAAGTGGAATCTTACTTTACTAAAGTAAAGTTTTAACTTTACTTTTGTCGGCTACTTTCCGAAGTGGAAGAGGTAGTGGATGATGTGGAAGTTGTCGGTGCGGTTTCCACTTCTTTTCCTTTCTTTGTCATGTCTTCTTTTGCAAAAGGCGCACTGACAAAGCTGGTGGAGCACTTAGAGCATTCGTCCAAAATGCCTCTCTTTTCTAGGTTCTTCCTTATCTTTTGACATAAAGAAGAGTAGTGACGTCCGAACACGTGTTTGCTAACAAGTTGTTTCTGGAAGGCCTGAATTTTTGCATAGTCTTCAATACTTATTTCCATGTGGGAATAAGAGAGTACTAGGCAGTTTGAGGTGGCGAGATTCACTCTGATCTTGTCATCTCTGCTGTAGTCAAATACCTTATCAATTAAGATAAGTAATTTCTGACTGGCAATATCGAAAAGATCCTCCTTCTCGAGCTTGGTGTCCATTACCTTACTGGTATTGTAGACTTTTTGTTTGACCATTCCGATTTGAACCAAGTGATAAGGTTGCACGGGTTCGTCTTCTTCATCCCAAAAGGGCACTGTGCTCTGGATTTTCAGATAGATTTCTCTATCGCTTCCTTTCATGCACTTGCTTCGATAATTCTTTATTGCTTTCCTGAATTCAGTGGGAAATCTGGAAATTTCTAATAAATTACTAGCAGGATAAACCAAAGCTAATAATCCATTATAGAAAGCTTCAAAAACCATCTCTGGATTTGCATTCTGATAGAAGTTGAAGAGACTGAGGTTCTTTTTGTCCACTGTGAAGAATTTCTCTTCGACAAAACTTACTTCAGTTGATTCTCTTCCGAGCTTGTAAAGATACCTGAAGCCAGAATAGCTGGTATCGGTGGTCTCTTCAATATTTTGCAGAACTGATTTAACTTTTCCAAGTACTGCTTTTGAATTCTTCTTTGGCATTGTAAGTGCCTCAGAATAAGAGGGTCTTAAACCATTGTCTGAACTGATTAGTTCAAGAGGTGGTTTGAATTCTGCTCTGGTATAAATATCTGCAGAGACCTTTGCTTCAAGGAAGGATTTAAACCTTTTGTGTTTAATCCCAGAGACTCCTTTGGTTGCTTTTTCTGTCATTTCCCAAGTGGTGAAAATACCTGGATTAGGACCGTTATAAACAACATAATAATTTTTTGAGCTTTGAACGCTCGTTCTTTCTTGCGAAAGTACTAAAGATTGCTCTTTAGATTTGATTGAGATTTGAATTCCCCCGTTGGGTCTCAGAATAAAGTCTGAAGGTTTAACCAACGTAAATGAGGTCTGTACCTCTGTCATGTTTTTTGGTAAAACATCAACCTTCAACGGATTTGTTGAGTCTTTACCTGGAGCCGTTTGCTCAGGACTAGTTTCGGCTTTCCGAGTTTCCAAGGAAGGTGCAGAAATAACATTTTGTTGTTCAGTCTTTTCGCAAAGACTTACATACCTGATCTTGTTGCGTACAAGCTCAAGTTCTTGAAGGAGTATGCACTCCTGAAGCCGAAGCTTTTCTAACTCACTCATTTGTAGGGTGGTTTTCTAAAGCCTATGGCTTTTTCTAATTCTCTCATTGAAAGGCTGGTTGATGCCTTGAGAAGTGTTTTTGGTGGTAGGAAGATGATGAGTTGTGAGGATTACCTTGCAAGGTCATCAGTATTTATAACCTTCTGAGCTTCCTTTTTCCTGTAACATAATCAACCAATTCGTAAAAAAGGATGATATTTATTATGAGTTGTATTCTCTTATCAAAAAGTCGGCCAGACAGTTTTTGACGCCTTCGATGTGTTACACATCAAAAGTGTAGCGAGATAGTCATTCCTGCCATCTTACTAGTCTTCCTTGCTTATTGTCTCCCTGTAACTTAATACGAAGAAAATAAGTAAAAATTTTATTATCTGTTCTAATCAAAAATTTGACTGGAGTTAGATAAATAGAAAATTTATTGATAACTCTAATAACTGCAAGATATTCCTTTTCATTGGAATGATAATTCTTTTCAGCGTTTTAAAGTTACCAGAAGCATATCTACAGATTAATTCTTGATTGGAATTAACTGCTTTGAGAACTCCTCCCCAGAATTCACCAGAGGCGTCTGTCTCAATGATAAGCTTATCATCCGGTAGCGGATGGTAGAGTTTTGGAAAACTCTTAAGATTCTTTTTTACCTTGCTAATATAGCTGGTGTCCGAATCTTTCCATTCCCAAGGAATATCCTTCTTGAGCTTGACCTGTAATGGTGCACGCAAAGCTGCAAGTTTTTGAATGTAATCAGAAGCATAGGTTAAAATACCTAGAAACCTCTGTAGTTGTTTCTTGTCTTCAATTCTATCAGGAAATTTATGAATATGTTCCAGAATATGGTTTTGAGGACAGTACGTTCCTTGATCAATTTCTAGTCCTAAGAAATTAATCTTAGTCTTAAAGAGTTGTGCCTTTTTCTTTGATAAAATTATACCTAGATTTTGGCATCTTTTAAGAACTATGGCTATGTGTTTTAGATGATCAGATTCATTATCACTAAAGATTAGAATGTCATCTACATAAACACAACAATATTTTTCATAGGCTCTAAATGCGTTCTGCATATGCCTTTGAAAGATGGATGGTGCCTGTTTTAATCCAAAAGGGACCACGATCCATTGATAATGTCCTTGTGGACAGGTAGATGCAGTTAATAATTGTGAATCTTTATCTAGCAATACTTGCCAAAAACCGGATTTACAATCAAGAGAACTGAATATCTTTTTACCACGAAAAAGGGTTAGTAACTCATCTTTGTTGGGTAAGTTATGGCTGTCTCCTATGGTGGCATCATTAATAGCCTTATAGTTGACTACCATTCGTTTCTTTCCTCTTCTTCTTTCAGCTTCGTTTTCTACAAGGCTGGAGACATATGAGGAGATTTACTGGGTATGATGATTTTCATATCCAGAAGCTCATGAATTTGTCTGGCAAATTCTTCTCGATCCTGTGGACTGTATTTCATGGGTTTTACCTTGATTACAGTATTAGGGTCTTTAAGCTTAATGCTTGCTTTCATCCATTTTTTAGTCTTTTCAGGATCTAATGGATTTTCAGAGCAAACTAAATCTAATAATTTTTCAATTTTAGATTTCTTTTCTATATCGAAGACAAATAAAATTCATTTCTTTGAACTTATTAATACTATCCCTCCCCCTCTGAAAAAGTTTGATTTTATTGGGGCTAATATTAATTACTTCAGTTTTCTTAATTCTACAATTCTTTTTCATAGAATTAAGGAAACCAATAACACCTACCTTTTTAGCAAAGGTGATTTTTCGAATGAATATGCCTTCATGGTTTAGTGTGAGAATAATCATTTTTGTTAACTGTGTAAAAAGTCCATATAATTGTAAGAAGTTATTACCAATTATAAAGTCAATACCAGTTTCTTGTTGATAGACAGTTGGAATATGAAATATCTCTCCTGCAATCAGTATATCAAGATTTTTACAAACCTTGGTTATTGCTAAGGTTTTACCATTGGCAATTTTTACCTGAAAAGGTCTTTCAGCGTTAACCCAGTGTTCATCTGGAATAACGTGCTTACTTGCTATGCATAGACTTGCACCTGTGTCGACATAACAATGTAATTCAATCTGTTTATATCCTGTAAATTTAAATTTACCTTTGATATAAATAGAATTGGGATTAGTGAGTGGGGGAGAGGTATAAGAAGGAGACGGATAAGAGGGAGATAGAGATGGGGAAAGAGGAGAGGAAAGATAAGAGGAGAGAGAGATGAGAAGAGGGAGAAGGAGAGAGGATAGAGGGAGGTGAACGAGAGGGAGATGACAAGATAAAGAAGGGACGGTGAGAGAAAAAAGGACACTAGAGAGGGAATGTGAGGAGACGGAGGGATAAGAGGAGAAGGAGAGAGAAGGAGAAGGAGAAGAGGGAGGGGACGGGAGGAGACGGAGGACAAGAGGAGAGAGATGAGAAGTAGAGAGAGCGGAGGAGAGGAAGAGAGGGAGAAGAGGGGGGGGAGAGAAGAAAAAGAAGAAGAAGAAGGAGAGAGGAGGAGAGATTGAACGGGAGAGCGAGAGAATGAAGAAGGGGATAGAGAAGGAAAGGTGGAGAAGAGGGACTAGGGAAGGGAACGAGATAGAGAAGGGAGGGTAGAGATAGAGAATGGGAGAGAGAAGGAGCGAGAGAGAGATAGAGGAGGAGAGACGAAACGAGAGAGGAGGAGAGCGATAAGGAGAAAGAGAAGGGGAGAGGAGGAGAGAAAAGGGGGTGAGTGATAAAACAAATATGAGGGAAGAGAAGAGGATAGGAGAGAGGAGAAGAGGGAGAAGGGGAGAGGAGAAGGGAGAGAGAGAACGAGAAGAGGAGCAATGAAGGGAAGGAGGAGATAGAGAGAGAAGGTGTTCCCCATCATTCTCATCTTCCCTCCGCTCCTCTCCTTCCCTTCTCGTTATCCTCTCTCTTCTTCTCCTTCTCCCCCTCTCGCTCCTCTTTTTTTTCCTTCCTTCTCTCCATGTAAGGATAACGAGAGAAGGAGAGGGTAAGAGGGAGATATAGAAGGAGAAGAGGGAAGAGGAGAGAGAAAGGAAAAGAGGGAAGAGAGAAGGAGAATAGGGAAGGAGAGAGGAAACGAGAGAAGAGGAGATAGAGAAGGGTAGAGAGATAGAGAAGGAGAGAGGAGGTAGAGAAGGGAGAGTAGAGAGAGAAGGGAGAGAGGAGAGCGGAAAAGGAGAAGCGAGCGAGAGAAGGAGAGGGAGAGAGTAGAAGAAGAGAGAAGGAGAGAGGATAAGAGGAGAGGGAACGAGTGAGAAGGAGAAGAGAAAGTGGATAAGAGGGAGAACGAGAGAGAATGCGAGATGAGGAGAGAGAGGGAAAGAGAGAGGGGCAAGAGGGAGAGGGCGGAGAGAAGAAGGAGAGGGGGAGAGGAAGTAGACGAAGAGAAGGAGAAGAGGGACGAGGAGGGGAGAGGTAGAGAAGAGAGTAGAGGGAGAAGAAAAGAGAGAGGGGAGGGAGAGAGAAGAGAGACGGAGAGCGAGAATGAGAGATGGTAGAGAAGGCAGAGATGAGAGTGGAGAAAAGAGGATAAGAAGAGTATAGAGAGGAGGAAGAGGGAGATGGGAGGAGAATAGAGTAGAGGAGAGAGGAGGAGAAGGAAGAGAGGATAAAGAAGGGAAAAGGAGAGAAAAGGAGAAGCGGGAGAAGTAGAGGAACAAGGAGAGAGGACAAAGAAGAAGGAAGAGAGAGAGCGAGAGAAGGAGGGAGTGGAGAGGAGGATAAGAGGGAGATAGGGAATGAAGGAGAAGAGGGAAGAGGCGGGAGAGAGGGAACGAGAGAGGTAGAGAAGAGAGGGAAGGAGGAGAGAAGAGGAAGAGAGAGAAGGGAGAGAGGTGAAGTAGAGGGGAGAGGGAGAAGAGATAAGGGGAGAAGGAGTGGGATAGAAGGAGAGATACCGAGAGAGAGGAGGAGAAGGGAAAGAGGAGGATAGAGAATGATAGGAAGAGGGGGAGAGGGAAGAAGAAGAAAGAAGGATAGGGAGAGAGGGATAAGAAGGAAGGGAGAGGAGAAGGAGAGGAAATACGAGGGAGGTAGAGATGAGGAGAGGGAGAAGAGGGAAGAGTGGGAGAGAAGGAGAGAGGTAAAGGAGAGAAGAGAGAGGGGTAGAGAGGTAGTGTGATAGATACAGATAGAAGGAAGAGACGGAGAGAGAGAAGGGAGAGGAGAGAGATTGAGAGGGAGAAAAGGAGAAGCGAGGGAAAGGAGAGAAGAAGAAGGAGAGAGTAGAGAGAGATAAAGAGAGAGGGAGGGAGAGAAGGAGAGAGAAAATTAGAAGGGGGAACGATAATGACAATGAGAGAGGAGAGAGGAGGGAAGAGGGAGAAGAGGAGAGAAGGAGAGGAGAGGGAGGTAGAGAAGACAAGGAGAAGGGAGAGACAGAGAGAAGGATAGAGACAGAGAATAGAGAAGCGGGATATGGATAGGGAGAGAGGAGAGAATAAGGAAGAGGAGAGAGAGGAGGGATAGAAGGGAAGAGAGAGGAAGGAGGAGATGGGAGAGAGTGTGAGAGGAGTAGAAGGAGTGAGTGGGGGAGAGGTATAAGAAGGAGACGGATAAGAGGGAGATAGAGATGGGGAAAGAGGAGAGGAAAGATAAGAGGAGAGAGAGATGAGAAGAGGGAGAAGGAGAGAGGATAGAGGGAGGTGAACGAGAGGGAGATGACAAGATAAAGAAGGGACGGTGAGAGAAAAAAGGACACTAGAGAGGGAATGAGAGGAGACGGAGGGATAAGAGGAGAAGGAGAGAGAGAGGGAGAAGGTGAAGAGGGAGGGGACGGGAGGAGACGGAGGACAAGAGGAGAGAGAGGAGAAGTAGAGAGAGCGGAGGAGAGGAAGAGAGGGAGAAGAGGGGGGAGAGAGAAGAAAAAGAAGAAGAAGAAGGAGAGAGGAGGAGAGATTGAACGGGAGAGCGAGAGAATGAAGAAGGGGAGAGAGAAGGAAAGGTGGAGAAGCGGGACTAGGGAAGGGAACGAGATAGAGAAGGGAGGGTAGAGATAGAGAATGGGAGAGAGAAGGAGCGAGAGAGAGATAGAGGAGGAGAGACGAAACGAGAGAGGAGGAGAGCGATAAGGAGAAAGAGAAGGGGAGAGGAGGAGAGAAAAGGGGGTGAGTGATAAAACAAAGATGAGGGAAGAGAAGAGGATAGGAGAGAGGAGAAGAGGGAGAAGGGGAGAGGAGAAGGGAGAGAGAGAACGAGAAGAGGAGCAATGAAGGGAAGGAGGAGATAGAGAGAGAAGGTGTTCCCCATCCTTCTCATCTTCCCTCCGCTCCTCTCCTTCCCTTCTCGTTATCCTCTCTCTTCTTCTCCTTCTCCCCCTCTCGCTCCTCTCTTCCTTCCTTCTCTCCATGTAAGGATAACGAGAGAAGGAGAGGGTAAGAGGGAGATATAGAAGGAGAAGAGGGAAGAGGAGAGAGAAAGGAAAAGAGGGAAGAGAGAAGGAGAATAGGGAAGGAGAGAGGAAACGAGAGAAGAGGAGATAGAGAAGGGTAGAGAGATAGAGAAGGAGAGAGGAGGTAGAGAAGGGAGAGTAGAGAGAGGAGAGGGGAAAAGGAGAAGCGAGCGAGAGAAGGAGAGGGAGAGAGTAGAAGAAGAGAGAAGGAGAGAGGATAAGAGGAGAGGGAACGAGTGAGAAGGAGAAGAGAAAGTGGATAAGAGGGAGAACGAGAGAGAATGCGAGATGAGGAGAGAGAGGGAAAGAGAGAGGGGCAAGAGGGAGAGGGCGGAGAGAAGAAGGAGAGGGGGAGAAGAAGTAGACGAAGAGAAGGAGAAGAGGGACGAGGAGGGGAGAGGTAGAGAAGAGAGGAGAGGGAGAAGAAAAGAGAGAGGGGAGGGAGAGAGAAGAGAGACGGAGAGCGAGAATGAGAGATGGTAGAGAAGGCAGAGATGAGAGTGGAGAAAAGAGGATAAGAAGAGTATAGAGAGGAGGAAGAGGGAGATGGGAGGAGAATAGAGTAGAGGAGAGAGGAGGAGAAGGAAGAGAGGATAAAGAAGGGAAATGGAGAGAAAAGGAGAAGCGGGAGAAGTAGAGGAACAAGGAGAGAGGACAAAGAAGAAGGAAGAGAGAGAGCGAGAGAAGTAGGGAGTGGAGAGGAGGATAAGAGGGAGATAGGGAATGAAGGAGAAGAGGGAAGAGGCGGGAGAGAGGGAACGAGAGAGGTAGAGAAGAGAGGGAAGGAGGAGAGAAGAGGAAGAGAGAGAAGGGAGAGAGGTGAAGTAGAGGGGAGAGGGAGAAGAGATAAGGGGAGAAGGAGTGGGATAGAAGGAGAGATACCGAGAGAGAGGAGGAGAAGGGAAAGAGGAGGATAGAGAAGGATAGGAAGAGGGGGAGAGGGAAGAAGAAGAAAGAAGGATAGGGAGAGAGGGATAAGAAGGAAGGGAGAGGAGAAGGAGAGGGAATACGAGGGAGGTAGAGATGAGGAGAGGGAGAAGAGGGAAGAGTGGGAGAGAAGGAGAGAGGTAAAGGAGAGAAGAGAGAGGGGTAGAGAGGTAGTGTGATAGATACAGATAGAAGGAAGAGACGGAGAGAGAGAAGGGAGAGGAGAGAGATTGAGAGGGAGAAAAGGAGAAGCGAGGGAAAGGAGAGAAGAAGAAGGAGAGAGTAGAGAGAGGGAGGGAGAGAAGAGAGAGAAAGACAGAGAAGGAGAGAGAAAATTAGAAGGGGGAACGATAATGACAATGAGAGAGGAGAGAGGAGGGAAGAGGGAGAAGAGGAGAGAAGGAGAGGAGAGGGAGGTAGAGAAGACAAGGAGAAGGGAGAGACAGAGAGAAGGATAGAGACAGAGAATAGAGAAGCGGGATATGGATAGGGAGAGAGGAGAGAATAAGGAAGAGGAGAGAGAGGAGGGATAGAAGGGAAGAGAGAGGAGGGAGGAGATGGGAGAGAGTGCGAGAGGAGTAGAAGGAGTGAGTGGGGGAGAGGTATAAGAAGGAGACGGATAAGAGGGAGATAGAGATGGGGAAAGAGGAGAGGAAAGATAAGAGGAGAGAGAGATGAGAAGAGGGAGAAGGAGATAGGATAGAGGGAGGTGAACAAGAGGGAGATGACAAGATAAAGAAGGGACGGTGAGAGAAAAAAGGACACTAGAGAGGGAATGAGAGGAGACGGAGGGATAAGAGGAGAAGGAGAGAGAGGGAGAAGGTGAAGAGGGAGGGGACGGGAGGAGACGGAGGACAAGAGGAGAGAGAGGAGAAGTAGAGAGAGCGGAGGAGAGGAAGAGAGGGAGAAGAGGGGGGAGAGAGAAGAAGAAGAAGAAGAAGAGAGGAGGAGAGATTGAACGGGAGAGCGAGAGAATGAAGAAGGGGATAGAGAAGGAAAGGTGGAGAAGAGGGACTAGGGAAGGGAACGAGATAGAGAAGGGAGGGTAGAGATAGAGAATGGGAGAGAGAAGGAGCGAGAGAGAGATAGAGGAGGAGAGATGAAACGAGAGAAGAGGAGAGCGATAAGGAGAAAGAGAAGGGGAGAGGAGGAGAGAAAAGGGGGTGAGTGGTAAAACAAAGATGAGGGAAGAGAAGAGGATAGGAGAGAGGAGAAGAGGGAGAAGGGGAGAGGAGAAGGGAGAGAGAGAACGAGAAGAGGAGCAATGAAGGGAAGGAGGAGATAGAGAGAGAAGGTGTTCCCCATCCTTCTCATCTTCCCTCCGCTCCTCTCCTTCCCTTCTCGTTATCCTCTCTCTTCTTCTCCTTCTCCCCCTCTCGCTCCTCTCTTCCTTCCTTCTCTCCATGTAAGGATAACGAGAGAAGGAGAGGGTAAGAGGGAGATATAGAAGGAGAAGAGGGAAGAGGAGAGAGAAAGGAAAAGAGGGAAGAGAGAAGGAGAATAGGGAAGGAGAGAGGAAACGAGAGAAGAGGAGATAGAGAAGGGTAGAGAGATAGAGAAGGAGAGAGGAGGTAGAGAAGGGAGAGTAGAGAGAGAAGGGAGAGAGGAGAGGGGAAAAGGAGAAGCGAGCGAGAGAAGGAGAGGGAGAGAGTAGAAGAAGAGAGAAGGAGAGAGGATAAGAGGAGAGGGAACGAGTGAGAAGGAGAAGAGAAAGTGGATAAGAGGGAGAACGAGAGAGAATGCGAGATGAGGAGAGAGAGGGAAAGAGAGAGGGGCAAGAGGGAGAGGGCGGAGAGAAGAAGGAGAGGGGGAGAAGAAGTAGACGAAGAGAAGGAGAAGAGGGACGAGGAGGGGAGAGGTAGAGAAGAGAGGAGAGGGAGAAGAAAAGAGAGAGGGGAGGGAGAGAGAAGAGAGACGGAGAGCGAGAATGAGAAATGGTAGAGAAGGCAGAGAAGAGAGTGGAGAAAAGAGGATAAGAAGAGTATAGAGAGGAGGAAGAGGGAGATGGGAGGAGAATAGAGTAGAGGAGAGAGGAGGAGAAGGAAGAGAGGATAAAGAAGGGAAAAGGAGAGAAAAGGAGAAGCGGGAGAAGTAGAGGAACAAGGAGAGAGGACAAAGAAGAAGGAAGAGAGAGAGCGAGAGAAGGAGGGAGTGGAGAGGAGGATAAGAGGGAGATAGGGAATGAAGGAGAAGAGGGAAGAGGCGGGAGAGAGGGAACGAGAGAGGTAGAGAAGAGAGGGAAGGAGGAGAGAAGAGGAAGAGAGAGAAGGGAGAGAGGGGAAGTAGAGGGGAGAGGGAGAAGAGATAAGGGGAGAAGGAGTGGGATAGAAGGAGAGAGATCGAGAGAGAGGAGGAGAAGGGAAAGAGGAGGATAGAGAAGGATAGGAAGAGGGGGAGTGGGAAGAAGAAGAAAGAAGGATAGGGAGAGAGGGATAAGAAGGAAGGGAGAGGAGAAGGAGAGGGAATACGAGGGAGGTAGAGATGAGGAGAGGGAGAAGAGGGAAGAGTGGGAGAGAAGGAGAGAGGTAAAGGAGAGAAGAGAGAGGGGTAGAGAGGTAGTGTGATAGATACAGATAGAAGGAAGAGACGGAGAGAGAGAAGGGAGAGGAGAGAGATTGAGAGGGAGAAAAGGAGAAGCGAGGGAAAGGAGAGAAGAAGAAGGAGAGAGTAGAGAGAGATAAAGAGAGAGGGAGGGAGAGAAGAGAGAGAAAGACAGAGAAGGAGAGAGAAAATTAGAAGGGGGAACGATAATGACAATGAGAGAGGAGAGAGGAGGGAAGAGGGAGAAGAGGAGAGAAGGAGAGGAGAGGGAGGTAGAGAAGACAAGGAGAAGGGAGACAGAGAGAAGGATAGAGACAGAGAATAGAGAAGCGGGATATGGATAGGGAGAGAGGAGAGAATAAGGAAGAGGAGAGAGAGGAGGGATAGAAGGGAAGAGAGAGGAGGGAGGAGATGGGAGAGAGTGCGAGAGGAGTAGAAGGAGTGAGTGGGGGAGAGGTATAAGAAGGTGACGGATAAGAGGGAGATAGAGATGGGGAAAGAGGAGAGGAAAGATAAGAGGAGAGAGAGATGAGAAGAGGGAGAAGGAGAGAGGATAGAGGGAGGTGAACTAGAGGGAGATGACAAGATAAAGAAGGGACGGTGAGAGAAAAAAGGACACTAGAGAGGGAATGAGAGGAGACGGAGGGATAAGAGGAGAAGGAGAGAGAGGGAGAAGGTGAAGAGGGAGGGGACGGGAGGAGACGGAGGACAAGAGGAGAGAGAGGAGAAGTAGAGAGAGCAGAGGAGAGGAAGAGAGGGAGAAGAGGGGGGTGGGGAGAGAAGAAAAAGAAGAAGAAGGAGAGAGGAGGAGAGATTGAACGGGAGAGCGAGAGAATGAAGAAGGGGATAGAGAAGGAAAGGTGGAGAAGAGGGACTAGGGAAGGGAACGAGATAGAGAAGGGAGGGTAGAGATAGAGAATGGGAGAGAGAAGGAGCGAGAGAGAGATAGAGGAGGAGAGACGAAACGAGAGAGGAGGAGAGCGATAAGGAGAAAGAGAAGGGGAGAGGAGGAGAGAAAAGGGGGTAAGAGAGAAGGATAGAGACAGAGAATAGAGAAGCGGGATATGGATAGGGAGAGAGGAGAGAATAAGGAAGAGGAGAGAGAGGAGGGATAGAAGGGAAGAGAGATGAGGGAGGAGATGGGAGAGAGTGCGAGAGGAGTAGAAGGAGTGAGTGGGGGAGAGGTATAAGAAGGAGACGGATAAGAGGGAGATAGAGATG